>CAWUFW010015536.1:332500-356573 GCA_963921515.1 Calotriton arnoldi | reverse complement strand
CCATTCCAGTTTGAAGCCAGCCATATGCAAATCAGTCTTGACCCTGTGCCTCATGGGAACAGTCCAGCCCGAACTGCCAAGCCAGGTCCTCCCTGGACTGGAAACAAGCATCCTAGGACCGGTTTCGGGGTTTCACCCCTCTTCAGCCAGGATAGCTTGATTCCAGTGGCATGGAGAGCACGGGACCCACGTCTGGGCATACCCGTCCCACTCGGGGTGACAAATGCAAAAACAACAGTTGATGGACAGAATGCAGAACAATGTCATACATTCACCCCAGTACAGAGATCTGGGCCTAAATCCATCGTTTTTTGCTCACCATGCCATTCCAGTTTGAACCCAGCCATATGCAAATCAGTCTTGACCCTGTGCCTCATGGGAACAGTCCAGCCCGAACTGCCAAGCCAGGTCCTCCCTGGACTGGAAACAAGCATCCTAGGACCGGTTTCGGGTTTCACCCCTCTTCAGCCAGGATAGCTTGATTCCAGTGGCATGGAGAGCACGGGACCTACGTCTGGGCATACCCGTCCCATTCGGGGTGACAAATGCAAAAACAACAGTTGATGGACAGAATGCAGAACAATGTCATACATTCACCCCAGTACAGAGATCTGGGCCTAAATCCATCGTTTTTTTGCTCACCATGCCATTCCAGTTTGAACCCAGCCATATGCAAATCAGTCTTGACCCTGTGCCTAATGGGAACAGTCCAGCCCGAACTGCCAAGCCAGGTCCTCCCTGGACTGGAAACAAGCATCCTAGGACCGGTTTCAGGGTTTCACCCCTCTTCAGCCAGGATAGCTTGATTCCAGTGGCATGGAGAGCACGGGACCCACGTCTGGGCATACCCGTCCCACTCGGGGTGACAAATGCAAAAACAACAGTTGATGGACAGAATGCAGAACAATGTCATACATTCACCCCAGTACAGAGATCTGGGCCTAAATCCATCGTTTTTGCTCACCATGCCATTCCAGTTTGAACCCAGCCATATGCAAATCAGTCTTGACCCTGTGCCTCATGGGAACAGTCCAGCCCAAACTGCCAAGCCAGGTCCTCCCTGGACTGGAAACAAGCATCCTAGGACCGGTTTCGGGGTTTCACCCCTCTTCAGCCAGGATAGCTTGATTCCAGTGGCATGGAGAGCATGGGACCCACGTATGGGCATACCCGTCCCACTCGGGGTGACAAATGCAAAAACAACAGTTGATGGACAGAATGCAGAACAATGTCATACATTCACCCCAGTACAGAGATCTGGGCCTAAATCCATCGTTTTTTGCTCACCATGCCATTCAGTTTGAACCCAGCCATATGCAAATCAGTCTTGACCCTGTGCCTCATGGGAACAGTCCAGCCCGAACTGCCAAGCCAGGTCCTCCCTGGACTGGAAGCAAGCATCCTAGGACCGGTTTCGAGGTTTCACCCCTCTTCAGCCAGGATAGCTTGATTCCAGTGGCATGGAGAGCACGGGACCCACGTCTGGGCATACCCGTCCCACTCGGGGTGACAAATGCAAAAACAACAGTTGATGGACAGAATGCAGAACAATGTCATACATTCACCCCAGTACAGAGATCTGGGCCTAAATCCATCGTTTTTGCTCACCATGCCATTCCAGTTTGAACCCAGCCATATGCAAATCAGGCTTGACCCTGTGCCTCATGGGAACAGTCCAGCCCGAACTGCCAAGCCAGGTCCTCCCTGGACTGGAAACAAGCATCCTAGGACCGGTTTCGGGGTTTCACCCCTCTTCAGCCAGGATAGCTTGATTCCAGTGGCATGGAGAGCACGGGACCCACGTCTGGGCATACCCGTCCCACTCGGGGTGACAAATGCAAAAACAACAGTTGATGGACAGAATGCAGAACAATGTCATACATTCACCCCAGGCACAGGGTCAAGACTGATTTGCATATGGCTATGTCTGAACTGGGGTGGCGTGGTGAAGCAAAATAACGATGGATTAAACCCAGATCTGTGACTGGGGGTGAATGTTTGCCAATGTGCAGCATTCCGTCCATCATCTTGTGTGTTTTGCATTTTGCCCTAAGTGGGAAGGGTATGCCCAGACGTGGGTCCCGTGCTCACTATGCCACTGGAGTCAAGCTATCCTGGCTGATGAAGGCTGATAGCCTGAAACCGGTCCTAGGATGCTTGATTCCGGTCCAGGAAGACATGGCTTGGCAGTTCGGTCTGGACTGTTCCCATGAGGCACAGGGTCAAGACTGATTTGCATATGGCTATGTCTGAACTGGGGTGGCGTGGTGAAGCAAAATAACGATGGATTAAACCCAGATCTGTGACTGGGAGTGAATGTTTGCCAATGTGCAGCATTCCGTCCATCATCTTGTGTGTTTTGCATTCTGAGCCTACTTGAACCATCACATTTAGGAAGCATTTTTAATTTGGATACTTCAAACCAATACAAAATGACAGCTATACTTGCTAACGAAATATTGATACACACTTTTCCGTAGTTATAGTTAGGTCAGCGTTTCCATAGCAAATGCGTTTTTGTGTTGATAATAACTTTAGTCGCCGTTTGATGAACCTCCACAAAATGTTCCAAAAATGTGCTACTTTTACTTGTTTGTGCATGGAAAGTGTCGGGGTAATCCGTCAAGTGGGAGCAGAGAAAAAGGGTGCCCTAAAATGCAAAATCCCAATGCATTTTCCACAGACTTCTTTAAGACGGGCTACAGCAAAAACTGTTGAACAGAATTACACCATATTTAGCAGGAAGCTAGATCTTGGTCCACAGATTGTGCTTTTTGTGATTTGGTGTACATCTGTTGAGTAGGTTTTGAGAAATTAAGGTAAAAAAATATTTGTATATCTGGACTGTTGGGCTCAAGGGCTCTTGTGAATGTTCGGATTGGCCCAGGGAGTTCTTTTTCCCTTGGGCTATCTCGCTCCGCGGGAGTCAGACTCCTGCAGGAGTGAATGCTCTGGTTGGCTGGCAGCAACATAAAAACAAGCATTGGCATAGCCAATAGGTCTCGCCTTTGGGACCTTATAAGTTTAGCCATGCAGCAGACACGTCCAGTGGGTTTCGCAGTGGCGACAGGTGCAGACTGGTTCCCTTCAGCTCCGAGGTGTATAGTGCAGAAAAAGAAATGCACGCGGCCTCCCCAAGCGGCCAATGCTGTGTGCTAAAGCATGGCTGCTGCCCATAATAAAGCATGCACAATAAAGCGCATGAAACCAATGTGTAAAAAACAAAAGCACAGGAAAGGGGAGTTTACATAATGGGGTCTTCCTGATGAAATTAAAACTATGGATGTGAGTGAAAGCCATTTTAGGCAGCCTGCTCCTTTGTGCCCCCCTGCAGGGGGTTTCGCAGCGGTGACGGAAACAGACAATCAGTTTTAAGATGCCGTGCAGAAAAAGAAATGCGCGCAGCCTCCCTTACAAACGCGATCCGGAAGCGCTAATATTATTGACAAATGACATCCTTTAAATGAGCAACAACAGAAGACGAACCTGATCCGAGGTTAATTCACGGATGACCCGTGTAAGTAAGTAACACTGACAGGCAATTACCGTACCTGCTCCTCCGCAGTACTTTCAATCGGTACTCGTTTTAGCTGCACGTCGGGTCATTTAAAAAAATCTGCTTTCAAATTCTTAATGGTCCCAAGTGCCCCCAACGATGCACCCCCACCTCCCAAGACCACACCTACTTTACTGGTCAGCTCTGCCGTCTAGGAAGACTCGGTGAATGCCACGTTATTTATGTGTATGTTGCAGCTAATAGTTGCAGATAGTGTTGTCTCTCCGTGACAAAAGTTCAGGAGCATGATTCTTATACATCATTAATCAGATTCAGTCTGCAACCTTCCCCGAAATGACAAAGATGAGCCTCTGCCAGATTATGCCCGAGGAGGAAGTGCTGCTGCTGCCGAGGAAAGAAAGTTCACCCCTCTGCGTACTGTTTTCTTCATTCGGTCTCTCCTCCATGTTCACGGTAAATGCACCTCGACACTCCCAATTTAAACAAAAATGATTGCAGTTGGAACGCAAATCCGGGCAGAGATTTACTGCTAGCATGTCATCCATAAATTGTGAGTGGGGCTGGGTGGTAGCCTAATGCAGCAGTTGGTGATCTGGAGAGATCACATGGGATAGGGAGGGAGGGCGTTCAGGACCGGAGTCCTTGTTGCCGACGACCAGCTTTGGGCTGAGAGCCGAGAGCCGAGATGGGATAGGGAAGGAAGGCCAGGCAGGAGAGTTGTTAAGACCTGTGCTCATGTTAAAAAAAAAAAAAAATTAAAACGCGCCGGGCGCCGTTTTATTAAACAAAACAGGGCGCGCGCCTCCTGCTGTGGGCTGAGATGGGACAGTGTGCGGCGGCAGAAAGCATCAATTAAAACAAAAAAAAAGTGTTCTCCCACAATCGTGAGTGGGGGTGGGTTGTAGCCTAATGCAGCCGCTGGTGGTCCTGAGAGATGACAGTGGATAGGGAAGGGAGGGCATGCAGGGCTTGAGTCCTTGTTGCCGACGACCAGCTTTGTGCTGAGAGCCGAGAAGGGATAGGGAAGGGAGGCCAGGCGTGAGAGCTGTAAAAAAAAAAAAGCACGGAATCGAAACGGAGGAGCGGGGGCGAGCGGCGCGGCAGCCTGCAAAGCAGTCCCAAAAACGCTCGTGCGTCGTGGCTGGCCTTTGGATGAGTACGCGCGGCAGACATGTGTTTCCACTTATCGCGCCCGCGTCTGGGCACGATAATTGGAAACACATGTTTGCCGCGTACCCATCTCAAAAAGGCCAGCCACGACGCACTGGCGTTTCTTGGACTGCTTTGAAACTCACTTACATTAAGTCTTCGCCTCTAAGCAGCGCTTGCGCGCTACTCGAGGCTCGACCTAATGATGTTGCTGGCAGCCACTACAGGACTTGGGAACTTAGTCCCCTGTCTTGAAGTTAAAAAAATTATATTATAAGACGGCAAGGTAGGGATACCCTGCCCCCATAGGCCCCATGTGGGGGGACCCAGAGGGACTCCACTGGGTGCAAAACTACGATTTATGCCGCGATTGAAAAAAAATGGCGGCCCCATTCTTTAATTAAGAGGTGCGGGGAGTGCGGCCCCCTCCCAGGGCCATTTTCAGCTCGGGTGCACCGTCCCCTGGGACTTCATTTTAATAATTAGAGGAGGGAGCGTGCGACCCTGGGCCCCCACCCCCTGAGGAATATTCGGGTCCGGTGACTCCATCCACCGGGGCCCAAAATATATTTTAATGGGAGGGGCACTCGCGGCAAGCCTTTAAAAGACCCTGGGGACCCAATCACCCAGGGCCGCTACTCAAATTTAAAGGGAAGGGAGATATGCAGTCCCCCTCCCTGAGCCTTTATTGGCCCGGCGGCCCCATCCCCGGGGCAGACTCACTTGCTGTGGCCCGGGGAGCCCTCCCCTGGGACACAGCAGTTTCTCTGTGTTTGCTCCCGCCTGGCTGGAGCATTTTTAATCTCCCGCCAAACGGGAGCAAACACAAAGTCTGCTCCCAGCGGCAGGAGCTTTAAAAATGCTCCTGCCAGCTGGGAACATGCTTGAGATATATTTCCCTGTCCTCACTGATGCGGGCAGGGAAACAGAGCAACATATTGCTCCCGCCCAGAGGGAGCAGTATAAGGGACCAATTAGGTTTTGGCCTGGATTGAATAGGGGCCATGGAGGCCTAAGAAGGCTTGGGGAGGTGGGCCGCATGCCCCCCTCCCATTTTTTATTTTATTTGGTCCCAGGGCATGTGGTCCCCGTGGGCATATTAAGGCTCGGGGAGGGGGGGTGCACGTCCTCCTCCCCTGTTTAATTGTATTTGGCCCCAGGGGTGGGGTTCCTGAGGCCAATTAAGGGGTGGCAAGGGGCTGGATGCCCCTGCCCTTAATATATGTTTTGGCCCCAGGGGATGGGGTCCCCGGGGCCCGAAGGCCAACCCCACACGGCAAAGGCTGTGCATGGTTGGCAGCCTGCTGGGGTTTTGGCCACATGGACTGGCGGCAGGCCAAGCTCTTTGATCAACCCCCGCTGAGCATGGCCAAAGCTTGTGTGCAGCATGGGTTTGGCTGCCTGCGGGAGTTAGATGCAGGGCCTGGCTGCAACACAGGCCCTGAGGCTAACCCCATGCCACGCATGAGCGAAGGATATGCACGGTGTGGGGATGGCAGCCTCTGGGTTGTTGTTTTGTGGCCAACCCCATGCCGCCTGTGGCGAAAGGCCATTGGCTGCCTGCAGGAGGGTCGGCTTCCTCTTTGTGGGTTGACCACATGTCCAGGACAGGCCCTGTTGTCAGTCCCCTGCTGTGCACGGCCAAAGCCTGTGTGCACTGTGGGTTTGGCTGCATATGAGGGGTTTGCCGTAGTTCCTAGCCACAGGCCGTGCGTGGCGGGTGGTTGGCTTTACGTAGGGTAATAAAATATCACTTTACGTTAAAGAAATCCTAGAAATTGGGGGCGTGGCTAGCCAGCCAACATGGAGGATGTGAAACCTTAGCGCTCGCGCTACTATCCCCCATAGATCCGTCGCATTTATCCTGCAAGTACGCCATCCACGCTCCACAGCAGTAAAACCGGGCAGCTAAAGCCCTGCTGCGTCCGATGAGCCCGGAGTTGGGTCCTTTTGGCCGCCGAGACTGCGACGACGGTGGCGAGGAGAGACGGAGCGGGTTCGCTACGAGGCTGTGCACAGGCATTCTGTGTCAGAAAATGGCCGCCCACGATCAGGCGGCGACCCCGGAGGCAGAGAACTAGCCTCTAGAGCGCATCCAGAGCCAAACAACAGGCATATCGGCACAGACCGGGGACTCGGAGGTGTACTACCGGGGGCCCCCCACTCCCCCGCTGCCTGGGAATGCGGTTGCCGTGGTGAGAAAGTCGGAGGCCCACTGACCCCGGAGCCGACGGCGAGTGGAGGTGAGAGACGTCCCTTCCCGTTGTTAACACAGGAGACCAGCCACCACCACCGATATCGCTCCAAGCGGAGACACACAGGCTCACACCGCTCTGCCCCCGGGGGCGGCAATTGTGAGGAACAGCAACCTGGGACTACCGGGCTGCGCAGGCCTTTGAGGCCACCCAACCGGTGACGGAGAACGACCGGGGTGAGGTGCGGAAAGCGTACTGGCCAGGCCCTGGATAGGCGTAGACTGGATAGGCCGCAATCCACGCAGACCGGAGAGACCATCGCCGATAATCGGCCCGGAGGCCCACATCCTGGTGAGTTGAGACCCCAGCTGCGACGCGAGGGCCGTGGTGCCGGGGTGTTGGTGGTTCGGAGCATCGAGTCCCTGCAAGTCGGGCTGCTGTGACACGGACCTGAGAGATCACCATATGCCGAGGAGATCCGTCGACCACAGCCCGGTAGTGGAAAACGGAGTAAAGGGGGAGATCAGAGCGCACACTGGAGAGGTTCTGCCTGCCGAGGAAATACTGACTGATATGCAACCCCAGAGGTGAGAGACCTGGGAGGTGCTGGGCCGGTGCCGGTGTAGGTCGAAGGAAGCAGAGACCGCCCTCTGGATCCTAGGTCTGGTGTTGTCTGCGGTGGCCGATTCTGTGGGCTGCAGAGAGTGGCGGAGGTGGCGCTGTCTGGGGATGGCGGCTGTGGATCCGGCGCCCTGACGCGAGTGATCCTGTGAAGAGGCAGGACTGGCACGGATGACAGCCTCTGGAGGCATTAGTACCAACTGTTCCGCCTCATGACCGAGTGACCCTACGAGCCTGCATCACACTACACTTACGCCGACGCAGCTAGACACCCAACCATAACCAGAGATCCAGATGATCTACCCCACTGGCAAGCTACCGAGACAGAGGTAACAACTGACCCTCACGGGCCGGTACGTCCAGCCTTGTCCACAGACGGCGTCAAATGGGGAGACTGCTGCGGGTTTCCTGAGTGGCCCACGTGGGTGTGAGACTCCCCTTGGGTGGCATCATTACCAGGGCGCGGCTCTTTCGCTGACGAGCCCCGCATGCCCACGGCACGGCAACTCGTGATGGGCCGGATGCGAGCTAAGCTACAACAGGGACCCCTCCGCGCGGGAGGCCTGGATCCCATAGGCGTGGGTACTGGTGCAGAAATGGAGCCGACGACCGCGGCCCTGGCGGCCAAGATGGACTCAGTACTTGCAGCGGTAGAGAGAATTGGCGCTGCGCTGGAACACACCAGGCCCTCCCTGGAAGCCCGGATAGATGGGGTTACCTCGGACTTCACGCTCCTCCATGCGGACCATCGCAAGTTGGCCGACAAAGTAAATGCACAAGGCCAAACACTGAAGGACCTACAGCCTGTCACGCAAAGTCACACAGCTGCGCTCCAGGATCTGATCGACCGCGTTCACGAAGACAGAGCGGAGGATGCGGAGGGGCGCTCTCGCCGCAACAATATACGCGTGGTGGGATTGCAAGAGGGCGAGGAAGGTAGGAACCCGGAACAATACGTGTAACACTGGCTGCGTGATCTTCTGCCCCAGGGAACATTGTCCCCACAATTTGTAATAGAAAGAGCCCACCGCGTGCCGGCCCAGAGACCCCAGCCAGGAGCCAGGCCACGTCCGCTTATCTTCAAGATTCTCAACTACAGGGACAGAGACGCGGTGCTCCGTGAAACACGAAAAATGGAGAGTCTCACAGTAAATGGAAGCCCAATCATGCTCTTCCCAGATTACACCGCCCTTGTGCAACGTCGCAGGAGTAACTATGTAGCAGTGAAACGCCAGCTCAGAATACTCGAACTGCCCTACTCGTTGCTGTTCCCGGCCAGATTACGAGTGGTCACGAAAGAAGGGACCCGCTTCTTTGATTCTCCTACGGAGGCATGGGACTGGCTGGAAGAGTCAGGGCTGTGGACGGGTGTGAGGCCTTCGAATCCGGACGGAAACAACCTAGCAGGTCGGAGGACAAGGCGGCGCAGACGACGGGGGACAGAAAGAGGCGTGACAGGGGGAACTGCAGTCCCGAATCCGGAGAACATGCGCCGGGAGAGACAGAGCGCCCTGGAGGCGGTCATGACCCTGGGCTCCCCACATCCCAAAGAACGACCGGACCCTTACTCACGCGGTGCGCTGATGACCAGTGGCTCCTCGTCGCCGTCGACTGCGATATCTGAAGAACTCGGACTGCCAGAGATAACCCCGCAAACTGCCGATGGCATTATTTGAACCAGGACTGATGCGATAGACTCTGGCACAAATGACTCACGCAAGTAGAACACTCATGATTAATGATTGTGGTCCTGCACACCACTGTATAACGGGGTGGGATGATGAGGTAACACACCATACACACCTCCCGCAGAGTCGATACAGTGCCACTGGGCCCGTACCTGGCCACCTAAATACACTGCCGGGGAAATGCAAACACCTGTCTTAACATTCAGGGCTACATGCTACCGGTCTCATACGTTTATACGGACGATTAATTGGATGGCATACTACATGCATAGGCAATGGGGAGGAGCGATTATAGTAAATCGATACTAGTACGTACACCCCAATAGGTACCACACTGACCTAGTTTGTATCACCCACTTGCTACAGAGGTTTGGACGGACGTTGCGAAATGTCCGCCCTAAATGTTGTGATGTTAAGGGTTCATTCATTGTTTTTGTTGCAGCAGAGTGACACACTTGTCCCTGTCCCTGGTCCCTGCCCCCTGTGGCGCGCTCCGACCCTGGCGCCCTCGTTGATCAAAATCCCCAGAAATGGCACGGGCTAACATACTTACATGGAACATACGAGGTATGCACACACCCAAGCGGCGCTATTCCATATTTGCATACCTTCAAAGGCACTCGGTGGGGATTGCCCTACTGCAGGAAACACACATGACACAGCCAGAATTAGACAAACTGCGTAGGCGTTGGAGGGGACAGGTGTATGGCACGGTATACTCCGCACATGCGAGAGGCACCCTAATCTGGGTGAGAGCAGGCACTTCGTTCATTTGCGAGGACACGATGATAGACCCTGAGGGTAGATACACCTTAGTGCGAGGGACACTTAACGGCCAACCAATACTGTTGGGCTCAGTTTACGCTCCGAACGTAGACCAACCCTCATTCTTAACACAATTGTCCACAGTGCTGACTTCTCATGCTGGGCTTCCCTGGTTACTGGGCGGTGACTTTAATTCAGTGCTTGATATACACACGGACAGATCCTTTCCACCCCTTCGGAAGACATCTGCGATGTCAAACGCGCAGGCTCTCACGGACTGGCTCTCACACTGGGCATTATTAGACATGTGGCGGGTCCTCCACCCCAATGAACGCATCTATTCCTATTACTCGGCAGTACACGACCTACATGTGCGCCTGGATAGGGTTGTGGGCTCCCAGTCCCTTATGCCACTAATTGAGGTGTCCGAGTACCTGGGACGGACGCACTCTGACCACAACCCTATGAGACTCCAGCTCACATGGGAGGCAGATCGTCCTCCCATACCCACCTGGCGTCTCCAGCCGCCCGCACTGGAAGACCCCGAATTCCGCACATCACTGGGGGCGGCCGTTCTTGAGTACTTCGAACTCAATGAGGAAACGGCAAGTACGGCATTGGTGGAGTGGGATGCCCACAAAATCGCTGTTAGAGGACACTGTCTCGGTGCCACCTGGAACATACGAAAACAGCTTATGATGGCACTCACACGCCTAGAAGCGCAGCTGCTCCAATATGAGCGAGAGGGTGAGGGCGGGGGCAGACATTCGGACCAACTGGAGGGCCTTAGGACACAACACACAGTACTCATGGAGAGATTGAGGTGTCACAACTATACAGCCCACACGGCTCGTACCCACGCTAAGGCGGACAGAGCAGGCCGTCTCCTGGCCTGGTTACTCAAGCAGGAGCATAACCACACACCCATTGGAGCCATACGCACACCGGAGGGGACCCTGGTATATACACAGCGTGAGATACACAAAGTGATGTCAGATCACTACATGAAATTGTATCAATCCAGGGGCGCTGCTCCGGCCCTGACCTGGAGAGTTTTCTAGCGCCTATCCAGTTGCCCACAGCCTCGGAGACACACCAAGAGACACTCAATGGTCCCCTTACTCTAGAGGAAATTGGGGAGGCAATTGGGTCTATGGCATCGGGTAAGACACCGGGACCAGACGGTCTCCCGGCCGAATACTATAAAGCCTACCGGGAGACTCTTGTGCCGCGTCTGCACGCCCTTTACAACGCAGCCCTGGACGAAGGGATGTTGCCCCCGTCAATGTGTGAGGCCTACCTGGTGTCCCTGCTCAAACCAGACAGGGACCCTGCAAATCTGGGTTCGTACAGACCCCTGGCACTCCTAAACGTAGATTACAAGATATACGCTAAGGTGTTGGCGGAGCGCCTGGCACCGGTGGTCCCCGAGCTGGTTCACGCCGACCAAAATGGATTCGTACCCAAACGCAGCACATCACTGAACTTGCGTAGGTTCTTTAGGGTGGCGACGGATAGTGTGCAGGTGTGGCCCAGAGCAGGTTGCCTGGTGTTGGACCTTGAGAAGGCCTTCGATTGCTTGGACTGGAGCTACCTTGCAGCAGTGCTGATGCGATACGACCTGGGTCTGGGCTTTCTCCAAATGATTGACCTATTATACAAAAACCCCATAGTCCGGGTACGAATGGGGCCGTACATATCAGACACCATACCAATACGCAGGGGCACCAGGCAGGGGTGCCCGTTGTCGCCCCTCCTGTTCGCGCTAGCAATCGAGCCGCTGGCGGCAACATTTGCGGGCGACGTTGGAAGATGGAATACCTTTGGGAGATGCAATACACCAGGTGTCGTTGTATGCAGACGACCTGCTGGTCTTTGTGAGAGATGTAAGAAACATACCACCCCAGCTGGCACACACACTGCGGGACTTCGCTGCCCTTTCGGGACTCCGAGTAAACGTGAACAAGTCCTGTCTTTATGCATTCAGTGGGGAGACCCAGAACCCGGATTACATACTAGAGGGTACCAAGGTACAGTGGAAGGCTGACACCTTCCGCTACTTAGGAATTCAGATATACCGCCAGCCGAAGGACCTCTTTGACGGTAATCTGGGACGGGCCCTGACAGCCATCAAGTCACAGGTGCAATTTTGGAAAACGCTCCCGCTAACGGTCACCGGCAGGGTTGCACTATCCAAGATGGTGATCCTTCCCCGTCTCCTATACTACTTTGCCAACTTGCCACTGTATATTCCGGCATCCTTCTTTTCCACACTCACCAAGATGCTTCGGGACTTCCTGTGGGGCAACGCACGACACAGGATGGCATTGGCGAAACTGTACCTGCCTACCGATCAGGGAGGCCTGGCAGCGCCATGTTTCGAACACTACTATTTGGCGGCACAACTACAGTGGATCGCCCGCTGGCTCGCAGACAGAGGTCGGGAGGACACGGCGACCACACTGCCTCCTAGATCTCTGGCCCATATCACCAAACTTTTTCACCCAGCCACCAGAGTTGCAACCCCAGCACCACTCCTCCTGGCGGTGGCATACAAATGCTACCGTCGCTGTTTATACCTCACCAGAAAACTTGTCCCATATGCACCGGCCATACCACTAGAGGGCTCCCCCAGCGGGTCTGGGGTGCTTACATCCCTTGCACTTACGGAATGGCACGAGGCCGATATCCAGACCTTGGGAGACTTATACCGAGATGGCATGCTTATACCATTTGAATCCTTGGTTGAGGAAGCGGGACTGTCACCGGGGCAGTTCCTGAGACACCGCTCATTGACTGCGACATTAACCTCCCGTTGGGGCGACATGACCGCGGAACCGAGCCAACATCTCACAGTACAGTACCTCCATGTCATGGGGCGGGGCAGACACCTAATCCGCTGGTTTGCGGCGTCCCTCCGTACACATGCAGCGATAAGTCTAGATCCACTGCGCCACAAGTGGGAAGCAGACCTAGAGCGACCGCTTGGGGACAGGGAATGGGGTAAGATAATAGGGAGCCCAACACGTATACCTAGAAACATGAGGTTCAGGCAAATACAGTTGTTCATAATCCATAGAGCATATCTTACACCCGAGACGATCAATAGGTATTTTCATCGCACGGACGCGGTGTGTCCTCGCTGCACCGAACCAGGGGCTGGACTGGTACACATGTTATGGGGCTGCCACAAACTGCAGACATATTGGCGAGCAGTAAGTGAACTACTGCACACGTGCACAGGCCGTAGCATACCCTTTGAATGGCCCACTTATTTACTACATTACTTCCACAGAACCCCGGCCTCTAAAGTCTCGTCCCGATTCCTTGACTTGGGTATAGTGGTGGCTAAGCGACTTATAACTAAGCGATGGAAGGCGCAGGACCCGCCGCACATACGGGCATGGAGATACTCGCTCTTAGCATGGGCCAAAGCAGAGGGAATTGCCATCCTACGGGAGGAAACGGTGGGGCTGCGACAAACACCTATAGCGGCGCAATGGGAGGGACTGCTTCAGGCCCTAAAGCAAACGGAAGGGGATAGCCTTGAGGGACCAACAGAGAACGAGGGAGACGCCCTTGTAGTGAGTGACGGGTAGCCTGTCTGTAGACTCCTGACATGCAATAAGTGCACACATACACCAACTGACCTTGAATATGGACATAGCCGTAGCCAATGGGTAGAGATTGCCGTAGCGATGATGTAGAAGAGGGAGGGGGAGGGAGGGGGGCAGGGTGAGGGATGCTCACGTGGATGTTGTTTTATGCTGCTGTTTTTACTAGTTCTGAGTTCTGTTTGTTTTTACCTATAACATCTGTTTAATCGATTATGCGGATTGTCCTTCAAAGTCTCTGTACACCACACTAACGGAGCCAAACCACTATTGAACGGTGACCTTTTGCTCCAACTGGAACGGACTAAATGCGGAGCCTCAACTGGTTCTTGAACCCATTATGTCATTAATACAGCTTATATGTAATGTTTGATCCAATTGCCATATCTATTCGACTGTTAGATGGTTTGGTATATGGTCAGTAATACAAAATGTAATTTGTCTTTCATGAAGAGATACAACAAATTAATAAAAACAGATTTAAACAAAAAAAAAAAGAAATCCTAGAAATTCACTGAAAAAACAAAGGTTAGAGTAACGTTATAGTTAGGTGTGGTAAAAAGGTTTGTTTTTAACATGAGGATGTCATAGAACATGTCATGATTGATGTAATATGTGAGGTCATAAGCAGTGCATGGCAGGGGCACAAGTTATAGTTAGCTCTTCCAATTATAACTGGTGAATTTCTGCGTGATTTTTAATTCAAAAAGTTAATGTTATCACTGACATATTTGCCTAACTATAACGTTACTTTAACCTTTGGTATTTTCCAGTGAATATATATATATATATACACACACATACATATATATATAAATATATATCTATATACATATATATATGTAAAACAATAATACTGTAATATACAGGGATATATGATAACATTTTCACAGTGTCTACCATTTATATATGTAGAGAAGATTTATCTTGCCACAGTACATCACTGAATGCTCGACTTGCTTGGCGATAGCAAGGGCCTAGTATCATTTGGGATCATCTTTAGGCCAAAGTTGTTCTCTTATCTCGTCATTACTGCAGCTTAACATAAATTGGTCCCTGATCCTCTCCTATTTACTATCTCCAAACTTACAGGTGGAATGGGGGTTTCTTAGTAGGGCTGTGACATGTTCTTCAGTAAGTTTAATTTTCACATTGTTCCCTTGTGCTAAAGTTATAATGCCTAAATGTTGTGGAAACCTTCGAAAAATAGATTTTTGCCTGTTTTTTAATAGCAATCTCTGAAATGCCACACACTCTGAAGCACAGAAGAAACACAGGCCACTCAACAAGAGATGTAGATTTGAGGGATGCACTCTGTGTGGATCATGTGTTTGAGCATGCTGCCCTCTAGTGGCCAGTAAAAAGAATTAACATAACATTTGTTTCCGAAGAACTTAACCAGCGCAGGGCAACCACAATTGTTTTCGGACATAACATGTTATTTTTAGTAAAATAATGATGGGCTTTCTCCCATAAATTCAGATTATCTCTTCCAGTATGTGCTTTAATCAGTGCTTAATTTTCTAAAAAATAAGTGTCAGGGCCCAAGGTATCGCTAACGATGCAAATACAGCTTGCACCACCCACTGCCCAAGCCACTGCTGCAAAATGCCAGTACCAATGGCCTGAACATATTTCCTTTACTATTTTTAGTGTATATTGCATTGCTAAACTGGTGTGCTCTGCTGAAAATAATCCAAAAGCGCCAGTATGTGGTAGATTGTCATAAAAAAGGCCCATGTTAAGAAGTAAGAGCTAGTGCTATGCACCAGCAAACACCAGCACAAATTAAGCACTGGCATTGATTGTCTATTACTCCCACATCGATAGATCCTACCTCACATTCCTAAATACAACCTAAAAATGAGGAAGCACTAGTGTTACATCCCCTTATTTGTAGCCTCATCTTCCCAGGTTCAAGATTTACAGTCATCACAATCATATATGAGGTATGGCTACTGTATGCCAGGTTTGGCAAGTCACAGGAGGAGTTTACTTTGGGGTAGCCACTGCCTGAAATTAGCCATAAATATGTTGCAAGATTACAGCATGTATCCCATAACCTTTCCGGCGTTGGGGTACCTTTGTGTGAGGTTTTATTGTGGATAAATGACTCGATGACTTGTGGAATTAAATGGGAAAGAGATCCTACATTACTTTCAATTCATTTGTAGGCTTTCCTTCTATATTTTTTCATCTAATATCTTAATACATCAAATGTTCATATAATCTTTTTAATTCTAACTTTATTAAGGAAAATCTCAATATTCTTTTGTCCTTTCATGTCCAACAATTAAGTCGAACAACATCATCCATTCATCTTCACAAAGAAAACAGTATCCATCAATCGACTATATGGAGAGGTTCAGGGCTTTTCACTGCACTAATGGCTCCATACACCTTCAGCATCTCTTGCTCTATCTGGTCATGTGATTGGGAGTCATCCTTGAAGGGAACTGTAGCAATTTCTGTACCATCCAGTACTCAGGGTTCATTTGTGATCAGGAATTGACATTTAATACACGAAGTGCCAATCTGGCATCTTCATTTTGTCCAGTCTTGAGAACCTTGACCCCAGAGGTTCTCTCTCTCTCTCCTTCCTTTCGCCAGAGTCCCTCCCAGCTTCTATTCTTTCTCAAACCTCCAGTTATTTCCTCAGTCTTGGAACCTTGGTGTTGTTCCGCAACATCCTGAGCAGCTGAATTCTTAGATCCTCTGCACTTAAATGAGACAAAGGTAAATGTCAGAACGAGTAAATGTTCCATTGAGCGAAAAAATGTCAGCATCGACATCTAGTTGTATGTATTACTCCAAAATCCTGCTACAAACTAAAAAAACATCATTGCAAACTGTGAAAGTGCAATATTTCAAATGTATTTTTATATTTTTTCAGCTCTCTTCCAACTGGGTAAGTGTACGGGAAACCCATTTTTCAAAACATATTATTCCGAATAAGTGTGGAAGAATGCCTACATAAATTGGAAAAATCCATTGCATGCCTCTTTCAATTAACTGGAAAATGTAAAAGTAAAAAAAGGAATTAACAACTAAGGGCCAGATGTATCAATATTAGGAATAGCGATTACATAAGTGCGAGTGAATCGCAATAGGGAATCGCTATTCCTAATGTATGAAACTCATACGTTTCATTTAGCGATTCCTAGTGGGACGCAAATCGACCTATCTCATGAAAATTAATGAGGTATATCGCAATTTGTGACCCATTAGCAATTAACACTATCACAGGGATGGTGGCCTGCTGAGGTCAGCAGACCACCATGTCTGTGATTGATTTCAAATAAAGCAGCCTTTTTTATTAAAATGCAACCCACTTTCCTTAAAGGAAAACAGAATGCGTTTAAAAAGAAAAGTTTCTTCTTTTTCTTAATTGTTTAAGAAGACGCATTGGTCCCTTCTCTGAAACAAACTTTTTATTTACATTCATTAAATGGAAAGCGGTCCTGAAGGGACCCCTTCCCACTTGCAATTACATTACCACTACATGTATGTAAATTATTGTTTTGCGACCGGAACTCGGTCGCAAAACATTAATGCATACCAGGCCACATGTACGTAGGTTTCATTTTCTGATTTCCTAATAGCGAATGTTTGCAATTTGCTATTAGGCAATTGCAAACACATATGTACTAATGTGTCTTTGACACATTTAGCGATTCCTAATTGGGTCACAATTGACCTACCTCATTAATATTCATGAGGTAGGTCGCAATTTGAGAATTGCTAAAAACACAGGGATGGTGGCCTGCTGGGGACAGCAGACCACCATGCCAGTGTTTGCTTTTAAATAAAGCAACAGGTTTTTTGTGAAACACAGCCAGTTTTCCCTAAAGGGAAACAGGATGAATTTCAAAAAGCAAAATGAAACATTTCAGTTTAATTTTTGAAGAGGAGGCAGTGGTCCCCAAAAACATTTTTTGCATGCATTCACAAAGGGGTGGAGTCCCCTTCCCATTTGCAAATGGGTTACCACCTACTTGAAGTAGGCAGTAAAATGTGAATGTTTTTCGACCGCATTCATACATAGCACTGCGAGTCGCTATTAGGAAGAGACGCCCTTAACACGTCCCTTCCTAATACCGAACCCCTAACCCATTTTGCAATTCGGTAATAGGTTACTGAATCGCAAAATGGGTTTGGTACAATAGAAAAATGCATTTTTCAGGTCACAAACGACTCGATTCTGCGAATTGGGCCGTTTGTGACTGGAAAAAACCTACGTACATGTGGCCCAACATTACTATTTGTTATTTGGAAGGGACATCCTTTGGTCGCAGCACAAAACATTGATTCAAATATTAATAATTTTTTCAAGATAAAGTTACCGTCATTGAAATGGCTAGGGGATGGTTTGGGTGATCAAAGTTAGCTAAGTACAAGCTATTCTGTCAGAACTGTAGGGACTAAAAGTTGTGGGAGTCGACTTTCTCTAAGGGCAACACGACTCTAGCTGAACTCTGTTTGGAACGCCTTCTATTATCAACTTGTGGTAGCAGCGCCATCGTGTGGCACATACTGGGATTTTGTCAAAGCAATGAGCATTGATGGGATGTATATTCGTGGCTTTTCCCTGTTTTAATCCACAATGCGTCCCCGATTTCTATGTGACAATCCACATGCGTCCCTGATTTGTGGGGACAGTCGTGTTTTTTTCACCACACATACTGGCAAATTTAATTACAGTAGCACGTCTCGGTTTTCAGAGAGGACCAACTTCACACACAAGGAGGCAGGTTTTCATGTGTTCCACTGCAAGATTCGTTTGCAGCCTTTATCAGAAAACAGTATAATTGAATTAACGCTGATGATGCTGTGTGTAAAACTCCCCTTACCCGCACTGCAATACTTGGTGCCACGTGGAGACGGAGTTAGAAAGGCAGACTCAGGTCTGAGTCGGATAAGGAGTTCAAGAGATTGAGTTCGATTCACCAAGGGCCTCCACAGCTCGTGGAGGGGACCCCTCACTCATGCCGGGAGTCATTGCAGTATGGAGGTCCCGCCCCGACGGCGGGGTCTCCGGCACCAGTGCCGAGGCCCTTTGTAATTTGAACCTGTCTTTCCTGCACCCCGTGGGTCCAACATTCAGTCGGTTGTACTGCTTTCAAGCCACGTGAGCCTGCCTGTATTAAAAAAAATAGTTTATTAGTCAATTAAAACCATAAACACGACTCAAATCATACAGTATGAAACATTTAAAAAGAAGTCTAATACTTATTATACATCAGCTGCAACAATTGCACATGTAATTGGTCAACGTTCTCATTATTTGCTGCCCTTTATAAACATATGAATAAAAGTGCTGTGTACAAATGATAAAAGGCAGTTGGGTGAACCAGCCAACCCAGCGCCTTCCTACGACTCAAGTGTAATTGGTTGCAAACCGACCTTTTCCCTGATTGGTTAGCGTGTGTGTTCTTCATGATGCGGCCAGTTGTGAATCTGCTGATGGATACCATTACTCAAGACTATAAGCGCTTAAAGTGCCCGTGTGCAAGTCCACGGAGCGTGTAAAATATATCTGCTTAATGTAAGTGGTCAGTGGTAATTCTACCGATAACGTGGCAGTGTGCAAGAATATGTGCTGTTAAAGTGTCGATGTGCAGGACATAACAGCTGGTTTAAGCAATTTTTGCCTTAGCATGATGGGATAGGGAGCAGCTACTGTTGTTTTCCCTAGCAACCTGTCCTTGTGTATCCATTTTACCCGCTCATGAAAGTTTACATAACTTGATGGGATTGGCAGAACCTTATATCAGATTCTCTGGCAGACATTAGCAACAGACCCTGGGGCCTACTCGGAGCTTATTCGTCTCTTCACAGACCCCCCCAGGTTCACCCAGCATCTGACCTACGACCTAATCAGGTTTCTAAAAATAGGCAGGAACTGGACTACTCTAATGTTCAACATTGTGTTGCTTGGATCCATTGACTCCATCAGTGCGGTCCTGCAAGTCCTGATTCCCCGGTCAAGGAATTCTTGTCTTAATAGGCTTCTTCATTGGTTGACCAGAACTGGGCAGACACGTATAATGTGGAGCAGAGTCTCAATCCCCTGATGGCATAGTCGGTAGTTCTGGTCTTCACTTAGGCTGCCTTTCCTCCATTTTGGCAGGACGTCTAATATGGGCATCTCACCAAGTCCAAGGGCCAGGAATGACTGTTTAACCTTCCGATGGTGAGGTGCTGCAGGCAGTGGTGATTCTCATAAGATTGAATATGATTTTAACTCCAGCCACCCATGACGATGTTTGGTCAACCTTTCCTTGTCTGCAGTCCAGCTTTGCAGTTTGGTCGACTTATTTACCACTTTCTTGAAGGTTTGCCCAGATATTTTAGAGTTCCATAAGTCGCCCAGTTCTAGCATCTCGATACTGTTCTCAAGATATTTCTTGTGGGTGCCATTCCCCCGTTGTAGATTGATTTCAGACCAAACTCAGTTAGCCAAGGTGTTATCGGCCGCTGCACGCAATTTGTGACAAAGCTTTACAAATGCCGCCGGCCTGGTGAATGACTGTTTTGTTAGTGAAAATGACTACCAGAGTTGCGCAGGCGAGGTCGACCTGGGTAGCCGGAGGGTTTGTTTGTAGGATCTGATCAATAATTTATCAAGTAGAGGAGCCTCAGCGCATAGCATTATCTCTGATCCATACGTGAGGGTTGGCATCAATTTAGCTTTCATTACTGCTCCCATAGGTTTCAGGTCATGACCTCGGATGGATCTAGCCAATGATGAAAATGCATAATTAATGGCCTGCGCTTTCCGCTTGATCGCCTTTTTCTGGGATGCAAATGTACCATTTGCGTCTATTTTGACCCCTAAATATACGTAGGTGGCAGCCTCGTCAATTTTGTTTTCATTAAGATGCCATCTTCGATTTTTGTTAGTGCCCCGATTACAGGCCATCACATTTGTTTTTTTGTGATTTACTATCAGGCCATTCTTTTCTGTGTATGCACCAAGGCAATTGAGTAGCCTTTGGAGGCCTATTCGTGTGTTACTAAACAACAGTAAATCATCAGCATAAAGAATGTGAGACAATTGTTGACCACCCACGCTCGGTGTATGAGCTTTCTGCCCATCTAACTCTATTGAAAGTTCCGCCAAATACAAATTAAAAAGAAGGAGGGCTAACACACAGCCTTGTTTTAGGCCCATTGTTGTTTGCACTTTCTTTGATACGTGTACTGTCTCCCATTTTTATCTTAACCCATGTGTCCGAATATACTAACCTAATTGCTCGTAAGATGTTGGGTGGGATTCCCCATCCCTGGAGCCTGGCCCATAGCATGTTCCGTGGCACACAGTCAAAGGCTGCCTTCAAGTCAACAAAACACATATAGATTGACGTACCGATTTCCTTTGCTCTGTTTACAATTAGGCTCAAGGTCATGAGATTAGTTATAGTGCCTTGATCCCCTTAAAAAGCCAATTTGATTTAAAGGGAGTCTCCCATTATCATACGACCAAGATTCCAAATCATGTAATAGTAGCGTGGAAAAGTATTTGAGCTCTACATCTATCAGAGAGATTAGCCGATAATTGCTAGGTGAACCTGCCAGACCTCCTTTAAAAATGGGATGGATTATTGAGCCCCTCCAGCTATCAGGGATGATGTCATTTGCCAGAATGTAATTAAACATTGACGCCAGAAAGACTGGCCACTGTGATGTAAAATGCTTAAACAGAGCCTGGAGAAGCCCCTTTGGACCGGGGACACAATCTGCCCGTGACTTTTTAATGACTTTCTTTATCTCTGCCGAAGTAATTACCCATAGTGCCAAGTCATCTTTATTGGGCCAGTGGAGACTAGTTGTGTCCAACGAACGTCCCTTAAAATGTATTTTCAGATATTAAAACCACTCCGTCTCACTAATATTTGCATATTTGCTGCTGCAGGACCTTTCTCGCTTCTGTTGATAAGCTTTCTGAATCTTTTTGAATCATTTGTTTTAGTGGCATGTAGCAGCTGGGCCCATAGTGTTTCTTGTTTGGATTGTTTATGCACCCAGATCTCTTTTTTTAAGCGGCTTCTCTCTTTGCAGAATTGTTTTAATAATTCCGTATCTCCTTGATTTTGACATAATTGTCGAAAGAGTTTGCCTGTCTTATTTTTAATTTTTTTAATGTGTAGTGGCATAGTAATAGATCTACAGTGAACCAGGCGAGTTCTCTTATGCCAATTGCTCTCTTTGTGGGTTTTGGTCAAGTTGTCGGAGAGTGTTTTCCATGCCACTATCGGATTGGGGCCATTTGGAGCTAGATCCTGCAGGCTTGCAACTGCCTCCTCTGCTATGCTGTTAACTGTGTTTGAGGACCACTTCAGACATTTGAGGTTTTCTGTGCCAATTTCCCCCTGTAGCATACAAACTGCTTCGTGTTTGCACATGAATGTATTTACCGTAATCACCTGGGGATTGTGGTCACTATCCAAACGGTGGACTATGCTGTAATCGCATACCTGATTGTATAGGGACAGTGAGACAAGTGTGTAAACTAAAATGGAGACTACATTGCCCCAGACTCTTGTCCAGGCGGGTGGGGTGTCACCTGGTTTTCGGCCATTCAAGACCAATAGGCCCATGAGCTTGCAGGCCTTTATTAGTTCTTCTTCAAATTTATCCCTCCGGTTTTTCACTGGTATTGCTTGCTCAGGGAGAGTTCCATCTGCATCAGTACGTTCCTCCGTTGGCTGATGGAATAGGTTGAGATTAAAGTCTCCTGTAACTAGCCAGTATGACTTGTTGTGACTATCTTTTAGGTATTTGGAGGTTCAGATATGGTCTGCTATTCTATTCCCAGATATAATACAAGCATTAAAGTAAGCAAAAAAAGTGTGTGTGTAGATGAATGTTAGTGTGCGCACTTGAGTGTGTACATGTGTGTGTGTGTCCATTAGTGTGTGTATGGATATGCATGTGAGTGTAGTGCATGAGAATATCCGCATGGGAGTGTGGGTGTACATGGGAGTGTGCATGGTGAAACATTGTGAACATAACTGTGTGGGCGTATGTGGGTGCAGAAATTTGTGTTTCACCTACAGTCACTGGTTTGAATCTTGGTGAGTCTACTCAGCCTTTCATCCTTCTGAAGTCTATAAAATGAATACCATTGAGCCTGGTAACAGTAAACATATGTGACTCAGAGTTAGATACCCCAAGTGGTGAACATTCACCATCACATATACATATGTTATGTGAGTGTGCATACACAAGTGTTGTCTCTTTGTGCGTGCACACAAGTATATGTGTGTCACAATGGCAGAAGCAGAACCCAACATTCCACAACTGATTGTCTTAGAAAAGGCATTAGTTTGTCAGCCACCAACAACTAAATGCATGACTTCTCAGGGTGGGGGTTAAGTGCATTGGTTGTGTACCTGTGTGTATGCCAATGAGGACTGGAATAGGAGGGGGTGCAGCGTGTCAGGAGACTTTTGGAAGAACTCATTGTGAGACACCGCGGTATGGCTAGCAGGGGTAACAATCATGTGTGTGTCTGGGGACTGCTGGGCATCAACACTGAAACACCACGGGTTGCTACCTGCAAGTCATTACTGAAGAGCTGTGGTGGAGCTGTCCTTCAGTCAAGTGTGGAGTAAGGACTGCTGGTGGGCATGGATGAGCGTATCAGCAAAGCTGTGTGTATGTGCTTCTGTGTGTAAGGAGAGAGAGAGATGCAGCTGGGTCTACTGCAGGTCAAGAGTGCATGTGAGTGTCACTGCAGAACAGTGTGTCTTGCTATGAAGTCGAGTGTGTGCGTGTGTGTGTGTGTGCGTGTGTGTGTGTGTGCGTAAGGAGAGAGAGAGATGCTGCTGGGTCTAGTCTACTGCAGGTAAAGAGTGCATGTGAGTGTCACTGCAGAACAGTGTGTCTTGCTATGAAGTCGAGTGTGTGCGTGTGTGTGTGTGTGTATGTGCTTCTGTGTGTAAGAGAGAGAGAGAGATGCTGCTGGGTCTAGTCTACTGCAGGTCAAGAGTGCATGTGAGTGTCACTGCAGAACAGTGTGTCTTGCTATGAAGTCGAGTGTGTGCGTGTGTGTGTGTGTGTAAGGAGAGAGAGAGATGCAGCTGGGTCTACTGCAGGTCAAGAGTGCATGTGAGTGTCACTGCAGAACAGTGTGTCTTGCTATGAAGTCGAGTGTGTGCGTGTGTGTGTGTGTGCGTGTGTGTGTGTGTGCGTAAGGAGAGAGAGAGATGCTGCTGGGTCTAGTCTACTGCAGGTAAAGAGTGCATGTGAGTGTCACTGCAGAACAGTGTGTCTTGCTATGAAGTCGAGTGTGTGCGTGTGTGTGTGTGTGTATGTGCTTCTGTGTGTAAGGAGAGAGAGAGAGATGCTGCTGGGTCTAGTCTACTGCAGGTAAAGAGTGCATGTGAGTGTCACTGCAGAACAGTGTGTCTTGCTATGAAGTCGAGTGTGTGCGTGTGTGTGTGTGTGTGTGTGCCTCTGTGTGTAAGGAGAGAGAGAGATGCAGCTGGGTCTATTGCAGGTAAAGAGTGCATGTGAGTG